>NC_041315.1:19918195-19953012 GCF_004329235.1 Podarcis muralis
AGCATGTACAAAGGGTTCTTTGGTTGTTGAATTCTTGGATTTGGAAAGTGCGGGAAATAGTTACAGAAGAGGCGGAGCCAGTGTGAGTAGGGTAAAAATGAAATAAGTGAGGGGAATGACTGGTGAGCTGCTTTGTGCTTGGTGGGTTAGTGGTTGCACAAGGCTGCTTGAGAGACCTACTCTAGGCCTCGTTCCGCTCCTGGTAGTTTCTTTCTCTTAAAGGATCGTAATGGGAAGGGAGCTGTAAGTACAATTATTTCCACTCGCTTTAGTTCTGGAAGAAAGGTCATCAGTATCTTTAATACATTCCGGGTGGGAACTTTTCTTTTTTTCATGCACGTTGGTATGGCTTGTAAGCTGCCTCTCCCAGACATAATTTCTCATGTTGAAGCAATTTACACCGGATACTCCAGTGCTTTTACATGATTGCTTAAATGCTTAAGTACAAAAAAAAAAATACTAACTCGGAAGAGCTGCATGGGTCCTCCCACGCGCTGGAAACTGCAACAATATTTATGGAAAGAGATGGGTGGGTGTGTCTGTAAACTGACCAAGTTATCTAGAATCTCCGTAGTGATGGTTTATGAAATGGCCTGTGATGCTTTGGAGTGGTTGCATCCATGGACTGGGAACTTAATTAGCAGGCCTAAACAAGACTTCACTTTCCCTGATAGTAAAAGGGGCATCACAGGTCCTGACAGGATCAGGTTGTTGTTGTTGTTGTTGTTTAGTCGTTTAGTCGTGTCTGACTCTTCGTGACCCCATGAACCAGAGCACGCCAGTCACTCCTGTCTTCCACTGCCTCCCACAGTTTCATCAAATTCATGCTGGTAGCTTCTAGAACACTGTCCAACCATCTCGTCCTCTGTCGTCCCCTTCTCCTTGGGCCCTCCATCTTTCCCAGCATCAGGGTCCTTTCCAGGGAGTCTTCTCTTCTCATGATTTGGCCAAAGTATTGGAGCCTCAGCTTCAGGATCTGTCCTTCCAGTGAGCACTCAGGGCTGATTTCCTTCAGAATGGATACATTTGATCTTCTTGCAGACCATGGGACTCTCAAGAGTCTCCTCCAGCACCATAATTCAAAAAGCATCAATTCTTCGGCGATCAGCCTTCTTTATGGTCCAGCTCTCACTTCCATACATCACAACTTTAACTATACGGACCTTTGTTGGCAAGGTGATGTTTCTGCTTTTTATTGATGCTGTCTAGGTTTGTCATGGCTTTTCTCCCAAGAAGCAACAGGATCATAGGAAGCTGATATATACCTCAGACTGTTGATACATCTAGCCTGGTATTGTCTACATTGACTGGCAGCAGCTCTCCAGGGATCCATCTTCCCCAGCCCTCACTGGAAATTTCAGGGATTGAACCTGAATACTTTTGCAGGCACATCATGCCCTGTCCCACTAAACTACGGGCTCTTCCCCCAGAAGCTTGTGCAACACGAGAGCCAGACAGCAGCATAGTGCTGATATAGTACATGGGCAAATTGAAGGCTAAATATATGCCAATGTATCAATTATGACAATTTGCTTCTTTGTGGGAAAAAGACTTAAGGGGCATAGGAACTGGTCTCACACAGACTCAGACCATTGGTTCATTTACCAGCTCAGTATTGTCCTACAGCAGTCCTCACCAGCACCTCAGTCAGAGGTCTTTCCCTTCAGAAGTTTGATTGGCAGCAGTCTGTCTTGGGAGACAACGGAGTATGCCTTAAGGGGTGAGGTCAAACTGTTGGAAGGTTGCAGCGTCTGCTGTGGCTCTAGAGACTGATGTGGGAGAGACATGTTTTGTTGCAGATGAAAGCATCCGGTTGTGCTGCTGCAGATGCACCATAGCGTTTTTCCCCTCTGTGTTCCTCCCAGTGGCCATTCCTCCTCTGGTCATTGCTATGGATGCATAACTTGACCGTCAGTCCCCAGGCACTGTGGTCATCTGCAAGGGATTCCCACATGCTGGGTTGATGTTGCCCAGCCTTCTTTCCATGTTTGCAGAAGTCTTTGTAGCACAGAGTTGGTCTGCCAACTGGCCTGGTGCTTGAAGCCAGCTCCCCATAGAGCACATCCTTGGGGAATCTTGCCATTTTCCATTCTGTGGACATGACCAGGCCAGTGTAGACGTCACTGAGACAGAAAATGCTATAAGCTTAGCCTGGGATCTTCGGGATGTAATGTATGTGGTCTACCACTAAAAATTGGGGTCCTCTCCAAGAAGGGACAACCCACCATAGAAGCCAGCTTCTATGGGTCTTGAACCAACAGCCTTGTTGACCCACTGAGCTAGGAAGCCAACAAGATTTGGCACTTTTCCCTGAAAGTTCTGTAGACAAGCTTAACTTACGAAGATAAAAATGCAATGGAAGAATTGTGAAATTGCTGATCATCAGCTATAACTCTGTTTCATGGCATTGAACCCTGTCTCGGTCGGGGGCGTGGGTGGCGGGAATATATTGTCCTTGTCCCCAGCAATTATCTTTGGTCTATTTGTGTTCCAGCCAAGAGATTACTTTTCCTATACACTGTAATGACCTTGGTGTCAGAAATTAATTAGGTCTACTGTACAGACAGACAATCATCTTCAATCAACTACACAAGGAAAATAAATCTCCTTGCAGTAGATCTTTCACATATATATATATATATATATATAGATATAGATATAGATATAGATATAGATATAGATATAGATATAGATATAGATATAGATATAGATATAGATATAGATATAAAAGCACAGTCTAGGAAACTAAAAATGAAACACTTGCAAATGGAACACAGGCGTGCTGGCCTTTTTATTTTATTTTAAAAGAAATTATTAGATTGCATCAGCCATTCCACTTTTTCTGATGTTATGCAGTTGTTTTAAACAGGGTGGTTGTAAAAGCTTGCTTAAATTGCAAAATAGAGGCACTTGGTAGATTGAGGATACCATTTTAAGCATGCTTACTTAGGAGTACACTCTACTGAGCTCAATAGGACTTATTTCTGAATAAATACAGATAGGATTACATTGCTGATACTACATATGCAAATTCACAGTGTACATTTCATGGGTGCCAACTTGAATAAAATATCATCCTGCACAATTGATCACAAGACACGCACCACTTGAATGGCAATGCCCATCAACTTTGTGGGGAGCCCTGCCCCTTCAAATATTTTGTTGGGGAGGCCAAATGAACTCCGGCCCAAGGAGTTGGCTCCCATGATACATTTAAAGCATTATGTTACCACTTTAAACAGTCATGGCTTCCCCAAATAAATTGTGGGAGATTGTAGTTCACTAAGGGTGCTGAAAAATTGTTAGGAAACCACTATACCCCTCCCAGAGCTACAATTCCCAGAGTGGTTTACAATTGATCCCTCTTCACAGAGACCTCTGGGTACTGTAGCTGTTTGAAGGGGACTGGGCTCTCCTTGAAACTCTCAGCAACCTTAACAAACCACAGAATTCTTTGGGGGAAGTAACAACTGTTTAAAAGTGGTGCCACAGTGCTTTAAACATGTGGTGTGAATGTGGCAATAGTTGGTCCAAATTCTGATGCAACATAGCTCATCTGCCGCCTGGTGGGAGTCTGCATGATGCTTGCCTCCGTAATGTCAGGAATGAGCCAGCTCCAAGAGAAGGTTTTGCAGCCAATTGCAGAAAGCAGCCAGGGACAGTGAGGGTTAGGTGTTAGTTCAGGCAGAGGAGAGGCTGGTAGCTGCAGATTTCGGCTCTTCCTGTCCTTGACGGCAGGCTGATAAGGCAGTAGCTGAGAGCAGACTAGAACACAGCCAAAGCTCGCAGTAAGAGGTTGGAGCTGATCCACTAAGTCCAAAGAGTTGGCGAATGGGAAGGCTGCTAGATAGGAAGCAAAACAAGAGACGTAAGGGTCATAAGTTCAATATCTTCTGTCAGAAGGGTCATAATGATGCTGGAGGCTTTGTTAAGAGCTGTCCAGAGCTATCTGTTTATGCAATAAATCCCCCTTTTTAATTCCTTATGCTTACTGTGTTATCAAGCGGGGAACCTGGACTCCTGACATGTAACTCAGGGGCCTCTCTACCTGACCTTTGCAAATATCCCAGGCAACACTTCCTCCTCAACCGCGCTCCCTCTCCCCAAGCCACGTCCCTCACCACCTCTACTTTGTATGTTCCTTGATGTCCCGTCCCCCCGGCTGGAACTCGATGCTGCTGCTTCGCTGCCTGGACAGGTGGAGAGGGGTGCTTGGATGCGTGTAGAAACTAACCTACTGTACAAAGGTAACATTTGCAGTTTTGGCTCCTCCCACATTTGCCTCTGGCTCCTCCCGCTGCTGGTATGTTGCCCCTGGAAGGTTTCCCAAGGGGAATGTGGCTCCCAAGCTGAAAAAGCTTCCCCACGTCTTTTCTTCGTACATATTTGTGAATAAATGGGCAGAGCAATTCTCAGGTGGGACCTGGTGGAATGGAAAGGTCCATCCACTTCCCAATTTCTGCCAGCTCGCGTCAGCCAGAGCACACAGAAAAGGATGTGTGGAATCTAAATCTATCTCCCTAACCTTTTTTCTTTAGACTGGAGTATTTGAGACAGCTGAGTATCGAGACCCTCGGGGGATCTGTAAGGCTTTGGAGCCAATGGCTCTAAAGACACCATCTTGCCACAGAAACAGCTTGCCAAAATGGCACATGCACTAAGCTTTCTGCTTCCTAGAGCCAGTAACAGACCAACTAGCAATAACTTTCCATCCACCTGGGTCCCTGGGAACAGTGTTTGCTCCCTGGTAAGACTGCGGCCTAAATAATTTGTGGGGGGGTGGGGGATAATTCATTATTTAAAGTTTTGCCCGTGCCAATATCTAAGTACATTTTAAATCTTCTGCTCATTAAAATATCTTCACCCTAGTAAGTCTCTGCACACAGCCTTTGCAGTTATGAACTGGACCCCTATTTCTGGCCATTAATCATTACATTTTAAAATGTGCTTCTTAAAGAAAGATTCTACCTTGACAAGTTGAAAATGCCCTTTTGGCTACATGAAGAACAGCAATTTTCCACTTCTCGTTAAAGCCTCGGACAATCTCTTTTTCTAAAAGAGAACAATGGGTCTGTAAAAAAATATATATCTTTCACCATATGGGATTTCTTGAAAATCTGTTTAACAGGCCAAATGATCCTTACCCTTCTAAGAAGGCAGTGGTGGGGGCAGGAGGGGGCGTTGCTAAGCAGGACATAAAATCTCATCTATCCAGTAAACATGTACTTGGGAAAAGATCACAGAATGGCGATTAATGACACCCTTTGAACAGAGTCTTGTAGACAGGAAGGGTCCTGAAAGAACACTATTTGACTTAACTTCAAGCACAAAAGGAATTGAAAAGACCCAAACATTGTAACCTTCCTTCATAGCGAAGTTGTTCCAGCACCACGGTCATTTTGCTTGCCTTTTTTCAGCTGTACAATGTCCTTTTTGAGATGTGGCAGGCAGAACTGCTATTTCTCTTTCCTTTTAAAAGGAAGGATCTGTGCAAAAGAGTCACTGCATGAAGAACTTTCTGGCTGCGTCAAAACCTGTGTGCACACTGTCCATGCCTCAACAACCTGTTTGCAAAATCAGCCCCTATCTGGAACCACCCTGTGTTGCCCGTGGAGAGATAAGAAGGCATCGTTTCGTTTTCCTCTCTGTATTCATCGCACGCAGCACTGTTTCCTTCCACTGCAGTTCGCCATCTGCCCAAAATTGCATTGTTTAAGAAATTTAAAGAATATTTCACCAAATATTATAATATAAGATGTTAGAAGTTACTTGAAAGTACCAAACAGGCCTAGGACTAGAATAAGAATGAATTGTAAAAGATCGTGGACTAGATTAATAAGAAAAGAGAAGAGGATAGTAAATTGAAGGAGTTAATTTTATGAGAAATATGATCTTGGAAAGCTGTTACAAAGTGATTCAATGAAATTCAGTTGGGGGGATTTGAGGAAGTCAGTTAACAATGAAAGTTAAACTGGGTTTTAGAAGTAATAAGTCTATTATTTTTGTTTTATTTTTCTTTAGTATTGTAATGTATGTTTCTTTTCGTGTGTTATATATGTCATGTTTGTGATGAATGTTGAAATTTTTTTAAAAAAAGGAAAACAAAAACAAAATTGCATTGTTTCCTTCACTGCCCGCTGTGGCAAAGTGACACGACTTTTGTAGCTTACTTAATTAATTACATAAATTATATAAATTACGTAAGTTACACCGTCATTATGCTATTCCACCCAGGAACGAATCTACCTGCCCTGGCACCTGGAGTGGTACATGGGTGGGACTAGCCAGCCTGCGGGGGCAGAGCTAGCCACCCTCATGGCGAGCATCCCTAGCCACCTGCCACCCATGTGGAGAGTGGGGGGGCGCCGCTAGCCGCCCGCAGCAGCAGCGTCCCTAGTGGTCCGCACCCCTCTGCCAGTGATTCCACCCCATTCAGTTGGATGCAAAGAGAACTCACTGAAAATGAGGAGAGAAATGTAACCAGTTGCACCTCATTTGCAGATTGAAAGCAAATAATGATTGTATTTGCTGGATTGATTTCTGTTATGGACATGGGATAAAGAAGTGAAGGCAGTGGCGTAGCGTGGGGGGTGCAGGGGGGGCCGGCCACACCGGGTGCAACATCTGGGGGTTAGGGTTAGGGGGCGCAAATCCACGGTTTAGGGAGCGCAAATTACTTGCCTTGCCCCGGGTGCTGACAACCCACGCTACGCCACTGAGTGAAGGTCAGCAATTTTGGCTCCTGCTTGTGTTAGAATTCTGCAACATCCCTAATGGAGACCTACTGCACTGGGTGGATTAAATTCCTGCCCACATTTCCCACCCACCCAAGCATCTCAGCAGCCCTTGGATTGACAACCAGAATCCACCTTTGAAAAACCAAGTAACTAAGCTAAAATCTGTCCATCTTCCTTCCACTTTACAAACAAAGATGTCAGAGAAAAAGCAGGAAAGGGCTCTTTTTCCATTTTACGCTGCTGCTTTCGCTGTGCCTCATTACACCGTCTGCCTGCCTCGGCTGCCTTCATTATCAAAAGCATAACCTGACAATAGCGATGTTTCTTAACTGCTTAAAAAGCGGGGTGAACAAAGACCATCGTTAATATACAAAAAGAAGAAGCCATGAATTTTGGATGACGTGCCCCCAGTTCACTGGGAAGGCAGGTGGAGAGAATCCGATAATTGAAAGGAGAAAAACATGTCACACTGTGGCGCGGAAGGAAATGCTCGCTGAAGACAGAGGCGCTTGCAGGACAGAGTGCGTGAGCTTACAGGAATGAGGGCCATGAAGAGCTTTGAAAGAGAGCCGTAGCTATGGGATGCGAGCTGCCTGATGTTTTCTGTGTCAGAAATCAAGGCACTTGCATTCAAGGGCTGGTGGGAAATGTACGTGCGTGCGTTGCAAAGAACAAGTCAAAGTTTCAGATAGGTGGAGAGGGCATTCTGACACACTCCTCTGAACCCAGCAGTAATCTGCTCCTCGAGTCGGATACAGGAGACCTTCGACCCCGTCGGCTCCCACGACTTGCTCGATGCAGGCAAGAAGTCCTGACAAGTGTTTGTAATAAAGAAATTAAGCTCGCTCTCGCTAGAGAGAAGGCAAGGAGGTACCTCTGTGACAGGGCTGCTCCTCTTGATGGAATCAACCAACGCATTCCCCAGCTCGGCTTGTTGTTGTCTGCCACGTCGTTGCCAGCCAAGGCTTTGCGGGATGGAAGAATCTGAGCTTGCCCTCCAAACATCACCTCCATTAAATGTGAGGGTTTCCTCTTTGATCAAAAGAATCAATACTGTTTTGATCTCTTAAAGTCTGTGGATGTTCTCAGTATTTTCTTACGAATGTTTTCGGCTGCTCGATATAAACTGCTCAGAGATTTTTATTTCATTTTTCTATTAAGCGGTCTGTGGCGCTGTGGGTTAAACCACAGAGCCTAGGGCTTGCTGATCAGAAGGTCGGTGGTTCGAATCCCTGCGACGGGGTGAGCTCCCGTTGCTTGGTCCCTGCTCCTGCCAACCTAGCAGTTCGAAAAGCACGTCAAAGTGCAAGTAGATAAATAGGTACTGCTCTGGTGGGAAGGTAAACGGCGTTTCCGTGCGCTGCTCTGGTTCGCCAGAAGTGGCTTAGTCATGCTGGCCACATGACCCAGAGCTGTACGCTCGGCCAATAAAGCGAGATGAGTGCCGCAACCCAGAGTCTGCCACGACTGGACCTAATGGTCAGGGGTCCCTTTACCTTTCCCTTTAAATTTTGTTAAATAAAAAATAAAATAATTCAAGAGGAGCCAAGTGTCAATCTGCATTTGCTTTGACCCCTGGGAATGCAACACAGAAGCCCAGCGTTTAAAACCGCTATCGCCCCCCTGCATCCTGCTATCCCTACTTTACTGTTGTTCAAAACTGCCATTTCCTTCTCAGTTCCTTCATTTCTCCTTGACTCAAGCTTCTGCAGTTGTTTTAAACTACCACTTTCCCCCTGTCACTGTCTTTCTCTTCTCACTCCCAAAATGAAAGCCTAAGGCTATATTTAGCCAAATGCATTGATCCAGCCCTGCTTTTACCCAGGAAGACTATTCTCTTATACGAAATGGGTATGTGGGTGCCACCAACCTCTTGCTTGAAACCCCACCCTAAAAAAACACTTAGAACCAGTATTATTACCTTCACATTTTTCTTTGTTTGCTTGAAGGGGAACCACAGTTTAAAAACCTACACATTTCCCATAGAACTAACCACTTTGCCCTTGTTTCTCTGGCAGGCTGCCTTTTAACAAAGCAAGCACTCAGAAGAAGAAAAATAAATGAACGTCAATGCCCATCCAAGTTGGAGAACTTTCCTTCCGCAGCCATGGTGGAAGCACAGCTTTTATTTGCATGTTTAAATAGGCAGGATTTGCATGCCTAATGATTCAGCTGTTTGGCCATGACAGATGGGAAAATGTTCATGGGCACGTCTGCAGCTTTAGTTTAATATACTGGCTTCAGCTCCATGTAGAGATTAAGAGTGCTATGTCTATTAACAAGTGAAAACCCATCGAGAAAACCTGTCTTGCTTGGTTATATTTCACAGTTTCTGGTCTTATATCATGTGTTGATGACAACTGGTCATGCCGAAACATCTGTTCTTTCAGGAAAAGAACTGTAAAGCCCATTTAAGTTCTGAAAATGGTTCGAATGCAAGTAAATTCCTCACCATGTCTCCAACACAGACATATGTCTGTCTGTGCTCCATTGTTGCAATGAACTACCGTACCTTTCTGTGTATAAGACTAGGGTTTTTTTCTTTTAAAAGTATGCTAAAAAGTGGGGGCCGTCTTATACATGGATAGTGCATAGGGTGGACATTTGATTGGTTGCTGCCATGGCTGTCAGTAGCTATTTGGCGTGTTATTGGCGGCTGCGTCAAGGGCTGGTGTTGATTGGCTGCCGCTGTATCAATTGGGCGGGAGATTTGCAGCTTCTGCCGGCGATGGGACAGACGAGAGGCGGATTCTGCGGCATGTGTCGGTGAGTGATTTTCGGCAACCCCCCCTAAAATTTTAGTCCCCTAAAATAGGGGGCATCTTATACATGGGGGAATCTAATACACCAAAAAATACGGTATGTATTTTGAAATCTAGAAGTATTTTTACCTGAATTTTTTGCTGCCTTTGCAGCAATACAAGACTGTTAAGTAAGTAAATGCTATATTCTAAGCTTACTTTATAAATTGTTGCCTGGTTCTTTTATTAAGAGGGAAATAAAGGGGGAGCCAGCTAATCTTCATTAGCTAGAATAGCTATTCCTTTCCAGAAAAGGAAAACATCGCCTCCAACATTTCTCTGATGAAAGTAGAGACATCCTAAGGCAAAGCAGGACATTCTGGGATCAAATTAGAAACTGGGGTGGCTTCTGTAAATCCAGGAATGTCCCTGGAAAATAGGGACACTTGGTGGGTTTGAGGAAATGTTTCACAGCTTAGTTCCAAAGCTTCTACAGGTATTTTGGTTTTCAAGGATGGGATCTTAATACTCTGCTTAACCCACAGACATGGGAGACTGGAGGGATAAATTGTGTTTAGTATATCCTCTCCTTGCCATCAATAACCCATCCCACAGCTTCAGTCCAGGTGAGGTGGGAAAGCCCCACCCATTTGTCTCTATGACAAGAAGGCAACATTTTTTGAACATGTAAAGGGCAGTACTTAACTGGCCAGCTAAGGCCATAAATTTAACAAAGGAACTGGTTTATAACACTATATATGTACCCCACATTTCCCCCTCCACAAAAGAAATTGCTCAAATACAGTTTGCAAATCTGAAAGAGAAACAAAAACAGCAGTGATCCCACCATCGATATAGAAATAATTGAAGGAAAAACACGCAGGCAGATGCTGAAGAGGATAGGAGGTGGTAAAATAGTTATCCCTGGAAGTATTTTACTGGAAGCTTGACAGGACCCAATTCAGATTCGAGCAACTGCATTGGAAACTAGAGTTTTTCAGTGAGTAAAGTCAGGCTCTCCTCCCATTTTGGCATTCTCCTTATATGGTGTTGTGATTCATAACTGCAACACTTTGGAGACAGCCTGGCTTTAGAAGGCTGTTCCAGATAGGCACAAATCACTACAAATCAAAGTGGGCCCACCCAACTCTGCCAAGGGGAAGGGCTGTAGTTCAGTGGTAGAGCACCTGCCTTGCATGCAGAAGGAGCCAGGTGCAGTTTTCAACATCTCCATAATGTCTGGGAGAAACCCATGCCTGAAATCCTGGAGAGCCACGGAAAATACTACGAGCAGCTAAATGGACCAGTAGCCTGACTTAGTATAAGGCAACTTCCTATATAATGCAATTTATCTGTGAATGCACCTGAGAATGGGATTGCACCCCTTAATAAATCTTTACGATTTCGCCTTCTGATTTCTCTTCAGGGGGATGACCTTGCAAAGGTAGCATGCGATTAAATGGTGCTGCTATGACAATTTATAGGCCACTGACATGTCATCTTCCTTTGTTGGGAACGCTGCTGTCAGGGGCTCAGGAGCAGAGGCACAGGGAAAGGGAGGAGATAGAGACCGAGGGGGAGGAATTCGAGGGAGATGTCAGCGATGACAGCCGTCCAAGGTCTCTGAGTCTCTCCAGCGAATCGGAGGATTCACAGAAAGGGGCTCCCGTGGTCAGAGCAAGGGGGTTGCCAAGGGGAACACCCCAGGAAGGAGGGGCCAGAGGGGACTCAGAGAGCAGCAGTTGGAAATCGGGACCAGCTTCCCCACCAAAGAGCAGTAGGGGGGAGGAGTCCCAGGTATCGGCATCAGGCAGCTCTCCGTCAGCAGAAGGACATGAGTCAGGATTGGCCACGCCTGCATCAGAGAGCGAAGAAACGGTCGAAAGGAAGGTCAAAGACAGGGCGCGCGCGCCAAGTTCAAACCTACAAGAGAGTGGCGCAGTGAGCAGCCCGGATAGGGAGCCAGGTCCTAAAGCCCGCCGAAGGGAGGGGGAAGAGTCAGAGGGGTCCGCGTCCGAAGCGTCCAGGAAGGAAGGGATCCCGGGGGGTAGTAGGACCCAGAGGCGGAAGGAGAGACGGAAGAGGTGGAGTAAGGCTAGAGTCTTAAGCTGGTGTACAGGGGGCGGAGATTCAGACGGAGCTTCGCCGGTCTAGTGTCTAGACCTGGAGGCAGTCTCTGACAGTAAGCTCCATCTCCATTTTCATCAGTTTTCTTCACCGAAGGCGTCGCTGCGTGAGTATACGCAGCGCGGGAAGAAGACTGGTGCCTCGCGAGCTCACAAGAGTCAGGCGAAATGACTACCGAACAGCAAATAGCTGCCTTGCAAAATGCGGTGACACAACTCAACGCGGAGATAATCGCATCCAGGAAGAGAGAAGACGAAGCGGCTGCTGCCTGCAGAGATCTCCAAGCCAGGTTGGAAGTGCTTACGAAGCAGGGGCAACCGGGACCCAGATCAGAGGGGATTGGGCTGGGGAAGAGAGGAGGCAGCCTTGTATCTCATTTCGATGGGAATTTGCAGCAGTACCCCAACTTCCGAGCAGACGTGCGGTTTGCGCTGCAACTGCTGGATAAAGACTTTAGAGATGAGCAAGAGAAGGTGGGGTTTATCTTGTCTCATTTGCATGGAGACGCGAAAGCGTGGCTGCGCAATCTGTGGAGAGCTAAGGATCCAGCGCTCCGAAGTGCAGATGCATTCATTAAAGCGATGGATTCCTGTTTCTTACCCAACATTGACGTTGATATTGCCCGGAAGGACATACATGGGCTGAAACAAGGGAAAGCCAGTGTGAGGCAGTATCATTCCCGCTTTTTTGCATTAGTCAACGCGCTGGGGTGGGATAAAGATTCGGCGCCAGTTAGAGACCTTTTTTGGGAAGGATTGAACCCAAATGTCAAGGATGAAATTGCAAGGGGGGAGAGACCCACAAGCACTCAGGAAGTCGTTCAGAGAGCGCTAACGGCTGGGGTGCGGCTGGAAGAACGCCCATGGGGCAAAGAAGAAGGGCGTTGGGGACGCACGCCAGCGAGAGTGCCCGCCCTCTTGCCCAGAGATGCAGTGCGTGCGCAATCCACGCCTCCACAGGGAGGAGGGGAAGAGCCGATGGAGATTGGCGGTGCTAGGGCTCAATCAGCTACCAGAGCCTTAACACCGGGAGCACTGGGAGCGAAGCCGCCTAGAGGAAACAGGAAGTGTTACTGTCAGAGCTGCTCCCCGATCCCAGCTCACAGAGGATCACGCTAGCCAGCGTTCGCTTTATAAAAGTCTTTATTGAGTTACAGTTTCCATTTCCAAGCTGCTGCGTGCAACTCTACGTCTTATGGCTAGACCGGCGAAGCTCCGTCTGAATCTCCGCCCCTCGTACACCAACTTAATATCCTCGCCTTACTCCACCTTTTCCGCCTGACCGTCCTTCTCTGGGTCCCTCTGCCCCCCGTGGTCTCCTCCCTCCGGGACTCCTCTGACGCTGACCCCCCGGACCCTCCTGTCTCCTTGCGTCGGGCTTTAGGACCTGGCTCTCTTTCCGGGCTGCTTACTGCGCCGCCTTCCCGTGCATTTGAACTTGGCGCACGCGCCCAGCCTTCCACTTTCCGCTTGACCGTTTCTTCGCTCCCCGATGGGGGTGTGGTCACTCCTGACTCATGCCCTCCTCCCTGCTCCGAGCTGCCAGGGCTCGATCCCTGACGTCCTTCCTCTCCACTGCGCTCTGGTGGGGACGCTGGCCCCGATTTCCAACTGCTGCCCTCTGAACCCCCGCTGGTCCCTTCCTCCTGGGGTGTCCCCCTAGGCCCCCCCTTTGCTCTGGCCACTGGCGCTCCTTTCTGTGAATCTTCCGATTCACTGGAAAGACTCGGAGATCTCGGGTCGTCGTCATCACTCATCCTTTCTTCGGACTCCTCCCCCTCGCTCTCTGTTTCCTCCCTTGCCCTCGCCTCTGCTCCTGAACCCCTGACATCCATCCCCCCCTTGAAGCCCCCCTTTCCCCCCTCCCCTCCTTCCGGTGCGGGAGCTGGGTGCTGCCGAGTCATGGGGACGAATGCCGGATACAGTTCGCTTCCCTTGGCGGGCCTCCAACTGAAGACTTCCGATTCTTCCTCCCTGCGCTCGTCGACAGCGGTCACCTCCGCTTCCATCTCTGTGCCGCCGTGCTCGAAGCCCAGGTCCTCCCCGAACATGTCCACGTCCGTCTCCGCCTCAGTCGTTCCCGGGTCCGTCGCTCGACCTGGAACCTCCAGCCACTTCCTGCGCCACTGCTCCTCTGGTCTATCGTCCCACCAATACGAGGGCTCTGAGGCAGATCCCGAGGGCGACCCCTCCGGGGAACGCGTGTCCATTGTCGGTTCCTCGTCCGAGTCGAACCCGTGGAAAGTGCTGGCTGAAAGCGTCGGTGTGAAAAGCCAATCGTCGAAAAAGTCTGCTGGCATGGGCCTGTGTGGGAAAAGGGCGTGAAACTCATCCTTGAGCAGAGGTTCCTCCAAGGCGTAGCCTGGCACCCAGCTGTTGGCACTGGCCGGGAAGCCCTCCTTGGCGAGGAGGTATTCTACTCCCTCTTCTCCCCATCTAGAGTCCAAAATCTCTGTGACCTCGTTGATGGACTCCTCTTGTGTCACTCCCCCTTGTTCGGTTCCCTCTCGTAGCGGACTCGGATCCGTTCCTGGTTCCTGAAACCTGTGAGGTGTCTTGTAGGGAGTGAGTACCGACCTGTGGAACACCGGATGCATTCTGGAACCCTCCGGAAGCATCAGCCTGAAAGCCACCGGGTTGACCTGTTCTTCGACTTGGTAGGGCCCTAGTTGTTTATGCCCTAGTTTCTTCTTCGCTAATGACCTGGCCGGCACTGCTTGGGCTGCCAACCAGACCCAGTCTCCCACCTGGATCTCTTCGCCGACTCTCCTGTGTTTGTCCGCTTGCACCTTGTATGCGTGTTTAGCCAGCTCCAGGTGCCGCCGAAGTTGGTCGTGGACCTCTTGCAACTCTGACGCGAACGCGTCTGCTGTCTGCGGCTCCCCCTCCCCCATTCTTTCCAGTCCCGGGAAGGTTCTGGGGTGCCTTCCGTTGTTGGCGAAGAACGGTGTCACCCCTGTGGACACGTGTTTCGTGTTGTTGTAGGCGAACTCGGCGAGCGGCAGGTAGTCCACCCACGTCGCAGGCTGTTGATTTGCGTAGCATCTCAGGTACTGCTGCATGATGGCATTGACCCGCTCCGCTTGTCCGTTGGTCTGCGGGTGTCTAGCCGAAGCCAGGTTGATCTTGACGTTCAGGAAGCCCATCAGCTTCTGCCAGAAGTTCGAGATGAACTGCCGCCCCCTGTCAGACAGTATAGACCGCGGCAGACCGTGAACCTTGAACACGTGATCTATGAACAGTTTGGCGGTTTGTTCCGCCGTGGCCACCTTCGCACACGGAATGAAATGTGCCATCTTGGAGAACAAGTCCACCACCACTAGCACTGCCGTTTTGCCCCTCGAGCTGGGCAGATCCGTGACAAAGTCCAGGGCCACTCTCTCCCATGGTTCGAACGGGGTTTGCAGAGGTTCCAGCAGTCCCGCCGGCGGCCTGTGTACTGGTTTGGCCCTCTGGCAGGTGTCGCACCTCGCCACGTAGTCCGCGACTTCCCCTCTCATTCTGGGCCACCAGAAGTCTCTGGCGACTAATTCTATCGTCTTCTCTGTGCCAAAGTGCCCGGCAGTGGGCGCGTCGTGCAACTGCTGCAGTACCTTGGCGCGAAGATCGTCCCCTGGCACGTAGATGGCCCCTTTACGGAGGAGTAATCCATCGCGAACCTGGAACTCGTCGGTCTCCGCCGTGCCCCTGTGCGCCTCTGCCATCTTTGCTCGCGCGAAAGAGTCGTCCCGCAATGCACGTCGTACCGCCTCCAGCTCAACAGTCGCCGAAGCGCACGCCCACGCTGTCGGTGCGAAGATATGCATGGCCGCCGCTGGCGTCGCCTCTTCGAGGTACTGCGGTTTACGGGAGAGGGCGTCCGCCATGATGTTGGTGTCCCCCGGGACATACTCTATACGGAAGTCGAAGTCCGCAAAGAACTCTGCCCAACGTATTTGCCTCTGGTTCAGGAACCTCGCCGTGCGCCAGTGCTCCAGATTCTTGTGGTCCGTGCGGACCTGCACTGTGTGCTTGGCTCCGATCAGGAAGTGCCTCCACGCCTTGAAGGCTGCATGAATGGCTAACAACTCTCTGTCCCAGATGGTGTAGTTCTGTTCTGACTTGGTGAGCTTCCTGGAGTAGAACGCTCCCGGCCTCCAAGCCCCCTGCGGGTCTTGCTGCAACAGAACTGCTCCTACGGCTCTGTCTGAAGCGTCCGTCTCCACCCTCATTGGTCTGCTGGGGTTGACGTGTAGTAGCTGCTCCTCCAACGCGAAGAGACGCTTGAGTGCCTGAAAAGACTGCTCTGCTTGCGCCGTCCAGATGAATTTCTTCTTCTTGGAGCTGAGCGTGTCCGTGATGGCCGCCGTCTGCATCGCGAACCCCTTGATGAACTTGCGATACAAGTTCGCAAAGCCCACAGGAATGGAGACGGAGCTTACTGTCAGAGCTGCTCCCCGATCCCAGCTCACAGAGGATCACACTAGCCAGCGTTCGCTTTATAAAAGTCTTTATTGAGTTACAGTTTCCATTTCCAAGCTGCTGCGTGCAACTCTACGTCTTATGGCTAGACCGGCGAAGCTCCGTCTGAATCTCCGCCCCTCGTACACCAACTTAATATCCTCGCTTTACTCCACCTTTTCCGCCTGACCGTCCTTCTCTGGGTCCCTCTGCCCCCCGTGGTCTCCTCCCTCCGGGACTCCTCTGACGCTGACCCCCCGGACCCTCCTGTCTCCTTGCGTCGGGCTTTAGGACCTGGCTCCCTTTCCGGGCTACTTACTGCGCCGCCTTCCCGTGCATTTGAACTTGGCGCGCGCGCCCAGCCTTCCACTTTCCGCTTGACCGTTTCTTCGCTCCCCGATGGGGGTGTGGTCACTCCTGACTCATGCCCTCCTCCCTGCTCCGAGCTGCCAGGGCTCGATCCCTGACGTCCTTCCTCTCCACTGCGCTCTGGTGGGGACGCTGGCCCCGATTTCCAACTGCTGCCCTCTGAACCCCCGCTGGTCCCTTCCTCCTGGGGTGTCCCCCTAGGCCCCCCCTTTGCTCTGGCCACTGGCGCTCCTTTCTGTGAATCTTCCGATTCACTGGAAAGACTCAGAGATCTCGGGTCGTCGTCATCACTCATCCTTTCTTCGGACTCCTCCCCCTCGCTCTCTGTTTCCTCCCTTGCCCTCGCCTCTGCTCCTGAACCCCTGACACATATGCATAGAAAGAAGACAAATAAGCTTTGATTGAGCTTATTTCAATTCGCATGGTGTTTTTTAGGTGTGTACCAGAATCACCCCTAACTAAATCAAAATGTTTTGGGTTCCATCCGCATAAAAAGAAGATGATAAAGCTCTGAGTGGGTTTATTTCCAATTGTTGTTTTGGCGGTTAGAATGTACATTCACCAAAAAATCGCAGAGTGAAATGTTTGTTATCAGCCCAAATTAAGAATAGGTGTTTTGGTTCCATCTCAAAAGAAAGAGCACGAATAAGCTTTGATTGTTCTTTCGGTGTTCATTCACCCACATATCAAGGCGAAGTGTAATAAACCTAAACAAGGCAAAACAGGTTGTTTTGGGTTCCAACTACATAGAATGAAGAATCTTGGATTTCGCTTATTTCAAGATGTGTTCTTTGGTGTTAATGCAACATTAACCCAGAAATCGCAAAGTGTGTGTAATCAGACCTAAATAGCAAAGCACAGTCTTTTCTCTTCCATATGCGTAGAAATAAGACGAATAAGCTTTGATTGAGCTTATTTCAATTCGCATGGTGTTTTTTAGGTGTGTACCGGAATCACCCCTAACCAAATCCAAATGTCGTTTTTGGTTCCATCTGCATAAAAAGAAGATGATAAATCTCTGAGTGGGCTTATTTCCAATTGTTGTTTTTCGAGTTAGAATGTACATTCACCCAAAAATCGCAGAGTGAAATGTTTGTTGCGTGCTGAGGTCCCCCAAAACACCCCTACCCCAATAACTCACACATCACTCATAAATTTTTGTTTAAGGTTTTTGGCATAATTTTGGCCACAACTTTATTAAACATACAAATTGTGAGTGGTTGCTTAGGCATTGATTATGGCTATCTGTCCCCCCCGCCTTGGGGGACAGCACTGACTCCCGGATTCCAGCGAGAGCCAGTGTGGAGGAACAAGATCAGGGATAACTGGAGCTGTGACACAGACCCTCAGCTACTCCCCGCATGCTCCCAGGGGCTTACGCGGCACCCGATTCCAGGGGTTTGGATGAAAGAATGGTAAGCCCCTGCATTCCTTTAATGGAATTCCCGTGCAGCAGCAGCATTGGAGGGGCAGGCACAGCCAATCCATACCCCTCCACCAACCAATTTAAACCAATGCCTAACCGCCAACCTTACAAGTTGTGACGATTTGCTACGCAGTAGGCAAAAACCAAATGGCACACACTAATCAGCCAAATGGAAAAATTCCTACCAGGCCCCCGCACCAAGGCGGATGACCCCATGACAGGCATAGCAAGGTCAAAGCACAAGCCCAAAAGGGAGGGAGGGCGGGTGATCCGGTTCCCACATCGAAAGAGAAAGCAGCTTGCTGTGAACCTTGTTTAAATAACCTCTGTTCCCACCCCCAAATTGGAAACATCAATTTTACCCCAGCAACACAAACAGCCAATCCTTGCCAGGCCCCTCTATCTTATCCTGCCTGGCAACTATGGGGTGTCTTGCTAGGCCCCATCCGCAACACGTGCTCTCCTTTAGTGAGAACACACTTTGTGTGCTGAGGTCCCCCAAAACACCCCTACCCCAATAACTCACACATCACTCATAAATTTTTGTTTAAGGTTTTTGGCATAATTTTGGCCACAACTTTATTAAACATACAAATTGTGAGTGGTTGCTTAGGCATTGGTTATGACTATCTTTCCCCCCCGCCTTGGGGGACAGCACTGACTCCCGGATTCCAGCGAGAGCCAGTGTGGAGGAACAAGATCAGGGATAACTGGAGCTGTGACACAGACCCTCAGCTACTCCCCGCATGCTCCCAGGGGCTTACGCGGCCCGCACCCGATTCCAGGGGTTTGGACGAAAGAATGGTAAGCCCCTCCACCAACCAATTTAAACCAATGCCTAACTGCCACAGAGCCTTAGCTCACCGCCAAACCACTCACAAATGCAACCCTTCCTTCAATCCCAAAGCAACCATAGCCAACCAGGTGTCGTTCCCTATAGGGGAAAGATGCTCCCTTAAAGGGGGCAGCAGCCTTGAAGGTAATCACAGGGTGCAAATCATGGAACCACCTGAAGCAAGGACCTATTTTATTTTATTTTATTATTTTTATTTTATTTTATTTTATTTTATTTTATTTTATTTATTCTTTATTTTATTTTATTTTCCACTGCCTTATTAACATGCTTTCCGGCCTCTTCGGTGGTAGTTTGTCTAGGCATTGGTTCCCGACTAGCTGCACCTGACCTCAGCAGGGCAGCACTGACGACTGGGCCCCACCATATCGTCAGTACCAGCAAACATTGTGGGGGAGCAATGAATCCCAAAGCAACCGCATCCAGCCAGGTGTCGTACCCCATAGGGGAAAGATGCACCCCATCTGCCCTAAAGAGGGCAACAGCCTTGAAGAAAATAGCAGGGTGCAATATCACAGAACCACCTAAAGCAAGGACCTATTTTATTTTATTTGTTATTTTATTTTATTTACTTTATTTATTTTATTTTATTTTCCACCGCCATATTAACATGCTTTCTGACCTGCTCGGTGGTAGTTTGTCTAGGCATTGGTTCCCGACTAGCTGCACCTGACCTCAGCAGGGCAGCACTGACGACTGGGCCCCAGCATATCGTCAGTACAAGTAAACAGCGTGGGGGAGCAATGAACCAGGATCAGACTCAAGCTCACCCCAAATGTTCCCAGGGACTCATGCATGGCCCCATCCCTCGAAAGGGGTCGACAAAAGCATGGCGAATCCTTGGATTCCCTTAATGGAATATCTTTGCGCATTGGAGGTGACAGGTGCTCCAACCCCCCCCCTCCAGACCACCTTGAACCAATGCCTTAAATTATTTTGAGTCCAGGGAGAGCTGCTATCAACTCAATCCAAGCCCTCTTGCATGCAGGAATGCAAACTTATGCTGGAGGAAGACAGCAAACATTCTCGCCCAGCTGTACTACCAGCACTGTGGGAGGACCTGCACAGGTCACACTCGACCGCACCGAAGAAAACATCTCCTCACAAAGCATTCCCCATCTGGACATCCAGTATATGTTCACATTAGGCAGGAAGACTGAGATGGCGCCCCAGTCCAGACTCCTCAGCGCGCTTGCCAGCCCAGTGTACAATGCTGTGGCCCAAATGTGCACAGCTGCTCCTATGAGAAAAGGAAATAACAGACAAGCATCAGCACAGACATCATTGTGACACTTCCTTGTCAGCGTCAGACTTCCAATGACCCGTATTCACAATTGTCAGGGGCTCAGGAGCAGAGGCGCAGGGGAGAGAGGAAATGGAGAGCGAAGGGGAAGAATCTGAGGGCAGCGGAGGGCAGAATGACAGTGACCTGAGAGATTCCATGAGCCTCTCCAGTGAATCAGAAGATTCCCAGAAGGGAGCGCCGATGGCCAGGGCAAGGGGGGTCCCAGGGGGGACACACCAGAAGCAGGGGGCCAGCGGAGACTCCCAAAGCAGTAGCTGGAAATCAGGGCCAGCTTCCCCACCAGAGCGTAGTGAGAGGGAAGAGCCCCATAGCTCTTGAAGATGGACTTCTGGCAAGCGATGGGCTGCACCTCACAACGGTTGGGAGGAATGTTTTTGCAAAAAATCTCAGAAACCTCATCAGGAGGGCTTTAAACTGACTAATGTGGGGGAGGGAGACAGTGCTCCTGAAGGTAGGAGTCTATCAATTGATGAAGATGATCATCCAAATGTCATAGACCGAATGGAGCAAAGAGCATGCAGACCTAGTGGTGGGAGGAAAAAATCCTTAAATAAGAGACACGGGGGAATGATTAATGGACTTCAATGTCTGTACACTAATGCGCAAAGCATGGGAAATAAACAAGATGAGCTTGAGCTCCTGGTACAGCAAACTAAATATGACATAATAGGAATCACTGAAACCTGGTGGGATAAATCCCACGATTGGAATGTAATAATGGAGGGATACAATCTATTTCAAAGAAACAGACCAGACAAGAAAGGAGGAGGAGTGGCGTTATATGTCAGGGATGTGTATACCTGTGAAGAGATCCAAGATTTAGAACCTCAAAGCCAAAGTGAGAGCATTTGGGTGAAAATTAAGGGAGAGAAGAATAACAGTGACCTCATTGTGGGAGTTTACTATAGATCCCCAAGCCAAACGGAGGACATAGATGATGCCTTCCTGGAACAGATGGTGTAGTAATGTAGACATATTTAGAAAAATCATTCCTTGGTCAAGTAAAAGCATGTGGCCTTGTGGGTACTTTGTCAAGCCGAAAGGACCCTGGGAAAGGGAACTGTGTATCTTTAAAACCCAGACTCTTTGGCTCCTTGCCATGAGAGCTTTATGGGAGGAAAGGGGTCCTTGATTAATGGAAGGGCTCACACCTGGGCTGGTGGTGCGAATCTCTGCCTCCTTCCCGGAGGTTGTTTGTTTTCAAATTGCTGAGAATTGGGGATCTGGTTAATTTCCACAGGTGGGAGGAAGATCCTTTGATTAAGGGTTCAAACCTAAAACTGACCCAGCTGCAAAAGAGTGGGCTAATCCAATTAAGACTCGGGATTGGCCAAAAGTTACGACGCAGAGTCAGAATTGTGGATAAAAGATCAAGGGAATTGCTGACTCTTTGCTCTTTGCCATGGCTCGTTGCCATTGCTCTCTGCCATTGCGTTGCAATTTGCAAAGATGCCCGGCTGTAACTTCCATCGATAGCCGTCGTTATGTCCTTTTGAAATGGAAATCCTCAATCAGCTCCGTTACGCAACAGCTTGAAAGGACTCTCACTATCTTATCTGTGGTTCTTTGTAGGTATGTAACAGTTAGTTAACTATGCAACGTTTTTATTTTCTTGCTTGTAAGTTTCATAAGAAAGTGCCTGTTGGTTTCAACATGTTTTCAGTTATTCTTTTAAAATAAACTTTTAATTCAGAACCTGTTTGGTATTTGTGCCTTTTCCGAGGGAATAGCTAAATCCAAGCCTTCTGCTTAGTCACGCTATACCGATTGAATTTCTGCCTGCAAGCCTGTGGATGCAGCTTGTGAGGAAAGGGGGATTGCCAGGTTAATTGGACACACTCTTCTCCCTGGGTGGTGTCTTTGGGTTCCCCTGAACGAAAGGGAGTGGTGGCAGCCCTACCGGTGTGATTTCGGCCTGTGTTTGTAAAAAGTAACCCCCTCGCCAACCTACTCCAGAAACCTGGAATTGGCCGGAGAGCAGAGTCGGGTGAGGGAGGGGTAGTGTGGGCGAGTGGAACGTTACTACATGTTGGCAGCTTGGTGGGATCTAGAACTTCCCTGCGGAAAAGCACTGTAACGTTTTAAAAAATTTTGGCACGTATCTTTTGTGGCTTACAAACGGTTTGTTATTTTGGATAGAGATAGTCAGGATGGAACAAAGTTTGGGACAATCTTTGAAGACTATTGATCAATGGGGAGTAGTGGGAGAAGTTAGTTCCCTACCGGTGGAAACCAACCCCATGAGGACTCCAAGTCCTAGTGAAAAGTCCGCGTCCTGGTTTTCCGATGGGTCCCAGGAGGAGCTGGTGGATTCCAGTATCCCGGAGACGGTTCGGAAGGGTCAGCAAGAGACCTGCCGTGCGGATGGAGGGAGGGATGCGTCAGAGTACCAACCCCTAAACCCTCGTGAGGAGGTGCAAGCAGAGGCAGCTTCTGCACATCCTGGGGAAAATTTTCCTGTTACACAGAGTCTAAAGAGATGGATTTCTCGGAAGGACTTGATGTGGAGTGGACACGTGATCCAGTGGACGGTGGATTCCGTTCCCGAGAAAAGTGTCCAAAAGTCGGTGAGGCTATTCAGATGGCACCGCAGTACAGCTACCAAGGTTTGCCGCAGCAGCGACAAGTGATGACGGGGAGAGAGTACAGCCGAGAGGCGTATGGGCCAGATGTGCGCAGGAAGGTGGAGCAGCCTTCGCTTTGCCCGGGAAAGGTCTACTCGCCCGTCGGTGCTCAACATGTGCGCGTGCCAGTACGCCGGTACGTGACGGAGGAGGAAGAGTTTTTTCAAAGACCTCAACGTGACTGCGTGGCGACAGACCAGCAACGCCCGGATGGGTGGATGGCGCCTAGCAGAGCTCCAAGGTATGAATCTGTCCCAGTGCGGGGGGGAAACCAGCAACAACCGCCCCCCCCAGGACTGACTTTAAATAACCTTAATTGGAAGGTATTTCAGAGGTATCAACCTCCTACTGATGTACTGTGTTACCTAAACCTTTTTGAAGTGACTTGCAAGGACATGGGAGTCGCTCCAGAACTTTACATGGTGGTTTTGCGCTCCCTGGTCTGTGGGGATTTGTCAGAATTGATGGGACATCTTCCCCAAGATGACTTAAATAACTATGAGAAGTTTAAAAAACTAGTTATGCGGCGGCTTGGATTACACCCTGAGCAATATAGAAAAGCCTTCCGAAAGGTGGAGAAGGGTGGGCTCACTGACAACATAGCCGTATTTTCTGCAAAGATGGCTCAGAATTTCGAACTGTGGCTGGCAGCCGAGGGGGCTCGGGATGCAAAGGATATCAAGCAGCTCCTGTTGATTGAGCAGTTCATGCGGTCATTGTCCCCTGAAATTGCTAGCTTGGTTGCAGATCAAAAGCCACGTACTTTGGAGGAAGCCACTACTTTGGCTGAGTCCTTTTGGGTTAATCGTGCCCAAAGGATTCCAAGAGGGGGGAACAATGCTAATAGACCTATGATTGGGTCTGGAAGATCTACCCCCCCCAGTAAAGAACCTAGCCGTGGGGTTCCTACACCTGCCAAAGACTTTGTTGCCACAGGGGGAGAGCGTTCAAAGTTGTCCCCAACGTCTGGACTGTGTTTCTTGTGTAAGAAGCCGGGACACGTGAAAGCAGCTTGTCCCCAGTTGGGAAATAAAAAACCCCAAATCCTCACGTCCACTCCCGCTGTGCGAATGATTCAGCGTCCGGAGGAAGACTGGGAGGAGGAGCAACTAAAATCCGGAGTGGAGCAGTGTTTGACTCTGAAGGAGGAGGGTGGGGCAACACCTAAAGCTGAAACACCTGCTGTTCCCAATAACTGCTGTTAATGTGGGTCCGGTGAGTGCGGGGAGTAATTTTAAAACCCCTCATGTGAACTGGGCGAAGTTGGAGTTTTCTGCCCCTATCGAAGTCAATAAACTGTCGTGGAATCCTATCGGGACTCTGGCTCAGACATTACAAGCGTGTCTAGAGATCTGGTCTTGCCTAGCCAGATGCAGGCAAAGCCTCTGAAAATTAGTCCGTATGGGGTAAAGGAGATTTTTCAGCCAACAGCAATAGTTCCCCTTAAATACAAAGGCTACAGCGGGGACCATTTGGTGATTGTTCATGACCCACAAGTTTGCAAAAGCCCCGTTTTGGTTGGGAACGATCTTGGATTTCAAGTCTACTTGCAACAACAAGCCAAGGGGAAGCCGGTAACTGTAGCCACCTCCCCCACCCCGATTCAGGCAGGGACAGACTCTGTTGAGCCTGAGACAGGGTTGGATGGAAAACCCGGAGGGGAGGGAGAGTTACCAATCTTGGATGCGGAACCCAAAAAGGACTTTGATGCCTCTGTCGAACTGGGGGATTTGGGTCAGAAGGTGGGAACTCACTATGATAATCTGCCCAATGAGCTACAAAGAGTCCCCTTAGAAGCAAATGTTTTGGAGAACCTTGTCCCGGATAGGGGGGGTGGAAGGTTGGCGCCTGATACTATAACTCCCAAAACTACTGAGACTGTTGGGACTGTAACAACTGAGAAATTGGTTGGGAGGAGGGTTGGCTTGATACGAATTGCCACTCCTTGTGTTAATGGGCCCTGCTCAGCGTCTGACGTCATCCCCAGGGTTCATCGAGTTGTTGTGCCTTCTTTTCAAAGTATGGACTCTGTTTCCGTGACTTTATCAAAGGACTCAGTTTTGTCTCCATGGAACCAGCCTGACTTCCAGAAGAGTAATCCTGGGTGTGGAACTTTAATTCCCCAACCTGCAACCGCTGATTTGTTTATCTCCAAGGGTTGTATGGGGGAACCTTTTGATCCAGGTCTTGAACCCCCAGTTAGTGAAAATTCTCTTTTGGGGGAAAATGTTGTGAAATCTGCAGTCCCAACACAGCCGCTTGCAGCAAACCCCCTAGTAACACAAACTGTGAACTGTGCAAGTGTTCCCTGTCAGCCAAACGCTGAGAGGCAAGCAGAAGGAGGGGGGTCAATTCAACCCAGTCAAGCAGCTGTAAGAAGTTTTGAGTTTTTTGATCATTCTCTCCTAGGTTGCCGGGAGGCTGCGGAAACTCCACTTTGTGAGACTGGGTTTATTTCTGTTGTGGCTAACCAAGAACTTTTTTGCCCGCAGCTCAAGGACTTTAAAGACCCTGCTGATGTGTTTATTGTGTTTCAAAAGATGTTTTGTAATGCAAATGGTGGTGTCAAGAAGAAAATGAATTTGGTGGGTCTTTTACAGAATTTCAGTCCTAGGAAACAGGATGATGATGTTAAGAGCAAAAATGTTTTCAGGTTTGCTTGGAGTTTCATTTTGCCCAATCCCCGTGTTCAAAATCTGTTGGGTATGTTTAGAGGAAGATGGGAGGGATTGGAGGAACTTAAGCTGATTTTTTCTGACTTGTGGCCAAAACGCCTTAAGCATGTGCAGAGTGTCTTGGCCCATTTGCAAGATCCAAACCTGATCGAGAAGCTGGGATGTGCGAGATTCATTACTGTTATGGATTTGACCAAAGGGTATTGGCAAATCCCTCTGTCCCCTGAAGCTGCGGAAAAGTCTGCCTTTACTACTCATGTAGGCTTGTACCAGTTTAAAGTGTTACCCTTTGGATTGCGAAATGCTCCTGCAGCTTTCCAAAGGTTGATTAATTCCTTGATTCATGACATGAGTGAATTCTGCTGTGCTTATTTGGATGATCTAGCGGTTTTTTCCGAATCATGGCCAGAACATCTTAAACACCTGCAGAGAGTTTTGGCCCGGTTACAAGAAGCAAACTTGACTGTAAAAATGTCTAAATGCCAGTTTGCTCAAGGAGAAGTGGTGTATTTGGGATTTAGAGTTGGGTCTGGAAGCATCAAAACTCTGGAGGCTAAGATACAATGTATTCAAGAGTGGCCTCGCCCTGTGGTGAAAAAAGATGTGCAGTCTTTCATAGGGTTGGTAAACTATTACCGACGTTTTATCAACCACTTTTCAACCCTGGCAGCTCCTCTCACCAACCTTTGCAAGAAATCCTTGCCAGTTAAGGTAGAATGGACTGAGGAGTGTCAAAGAGCTTTTGATTTGTTGAAACATGCATTGGTAAGCAATCAAGTCATGTTGGCCCCAGATCAGAGACGGCCGTTTAAAGTACAGACGGACGCTAGTCAATCTGGATTGGGTGCCGTTTTGTTGCAGGAAGACTCAGAGAAAAATTGGCGTCCCGTGGTTTATCTGAGTAAGAAATTGATAGCCCGGGAGCAAAATTATTCCACCATTGAGAAGGAGTGTTTTGCTTTGGTCTGGGCTCTAACTAAATTGCGTCCCTACTTGTGGGGTACTTCCTTTGAGGTTCAGACTGATCACTCTCCTCTGTGTTGGTTGGAAAGAGGAAAAAACTCTAACCAGAAATTGGCCAGATGGAGTATGGCCTTGCAAGATTTCCAGTTTAAGGTCACTCATATTGCTGGAAAAGAGAATGTGGTTGCTGATACTCTGTCTAGAATGTACCAATCTGTTCCATGAAGTGTGAGATATGTATTATCTGTGTCCTCTGATGAGAATTCATTGTCTTGAAACTGTGTAAATATTGGATTAGGGGGGTGCTGCTAGTTATGTATGCTTAAAAGCTGCTAGAACCCCCTGGATCAGGAAATCTACCTCAGTGTAAATAGTTTGAATGAAATTACGGGACTTAACCCTGTTATTTCATTCTGGAGGGGAGGGTGTAGTAATGTAGACATATTTAGAAAAATCATTCCTTGGTCAAGTAAAAGCATGTGGCCTTGTGGGTACTTTGTCAAGCCGAAAGGACCCTGGGAAAGGGAACTGTGTATCTTTAAAACCCAGACTCTTTGGCTCCTTGCCATGAGAGCTTTATGGGAGGAAAGGGGTCCTTGATTAATGGAAGGGCTCACACCTGGGCTGGTGGTGCGAATCTCTGCCTCCTTCCCGGAGGTTGTTTGTTTTCAAATTGCTGAGAATTGGGGATCTGGTTAATTTCCACAGGTGGGAGGAAGATCCTTTGATTAAGGGTTCAAACCTAAAACTGACCCAGCTGCAAAAGAGTGGGCTAATCCAATTAAGACTCGGGATTGGCCAAAAGTTACGACGCAGAGTCAGAATTGTGGATAAAAGATCAAGGGAATTGCTGACTCTTTGCTCTTTGCCATGGCTCGTTGCCATTGCTCTCTGCCATTGCGTTGCAATTTGCAAAGATGCCCGGCTGTAACTTCCATCGATAGCCGTCGTTATGTCCTTTTGAAATGGAAATCCTCAATCAGCTCCGTTACGCAACAGCTTGAAAGGACTCTCACTATCTTATCTGTGGTTCTTTGTAGGTATGTAACAGTTAGTTAACTATGCAACGTTTTTATTTTCTTGCTTGTAAGTTTCATAAGAAAGTGCCTGTTGGTTTCAACATGTTTTCAGTTATTCTTTTAAAATAAACTTTTAATTCAGAACCTGTTTGGTATTTGTGCCTTTTCCGAGGGAATAGCTAAATCCAAGCCTTCTGCTTAGTCACGCTATACCGATTGAATTTCTGCCTGCAAGCCTGTGGATGCAGCTTGTGAGGAAAGGGGGATTGCCAGGTTAATTGGACACACTCTTCTCCCTGGGTGGTGTCTTTGGGTTCCCCTGAACGAAAGGGAGTGGTGGCAGCCCTACCGGTGTGATTTCGGCCTGTGTTTGTAAAAAGTAACCCCCTCGCCAACCTACTCCAGAAACCTGAATTGGCCGGAGAGCAGAGTCGGGTGAGGGAGGGGTAGTGTGGGCGAGTGGAATGTTACTACAGATGGCCAAGCATGCAAAAGGAAGGGAGATAGTAGTAATGGGGGACTTCAATTACCCGGATATTTGTTGGATGTCAAACTCAGCCAAGAGCATAAGGTCAAACAGATTCCTCACTGCCCTTGCAGACAACTTCATTGTCCAGAAAGTGGGAGAAGCAACAAGAGGAACAGCCATTTTAGATCTGGTCCTAACCAATGTTGATGACCTGGTTAGTGGGGTAGAAGTGGAAGGATCATTAGGCGCGAGTGATCATGCTCTTCTGAAGTTTACTATACAGCGGAAAGGAGCAGCCAAGCATACTAGGACTCAATTTCTCGACTTTAAGAAAGCCGACTTCATAAAGCTTAGGGAAGTGCTGGGTGAGATCCCATGGACAGTAATACTAAAAGGAAAGGGAGTTCAAGATGGCTGGGAGTTTGTTAAGAGGGAGATAGTAAAAGCACAACTTCAGGCAATACCAATGAGACGGAAACATGGAAGGTGCCTAAAGAAGCCAGGGTGGCTATCTAAAGAACTTTTAACTGAGTTAAGATTAAAAAAGGATGTGTACAAAAAATGGAAAAGGGGGGAAACCACCAAAGAGGAATTCAAACAAATAGCCAGCACGTGTAGACACAAAGTCAGAAAAGCTAAAGCACAAAATGAACTCAGGCTTGCTAGAGAGGTTAAAAGCAACAAAAAAGGCTTTTATGGGTATGTTCGTAGCAAAAGGAAGAACAAAGAAACCGTGGGGTCACTCAGAGGAGAAGATGGTGAAATGCAAACAGGGGACACAGAAAGGGCTGAACTCCTCAATGCTTTCTTTGCCTCAGTCTTCTCCGATAAAGAAAACAATGCCCGACCTGAAGAATTTGGAGCAAATGATTCAGCAGAGGAAACACAACCCAGAATAACTAAGGAGATAGTACAAGAATACTTGGCTAGTCTAGATGTATTCAAGTCTCCAGGGCCAGATGAACTGCATCCAAGAGTATTAAAAGAACTGGCAGATGTGATTTCAGAACCACTGGCACTCATCTTTGAGAATTCCTGGAGAACAGGCGAAGTCCCGGCAGACTGGAGGAGGGCAAATGTTGTCCCTATTTTCAAAAAGGGGAAAAGAGAGGACCCAAATAATTACCGCCCAGTCAGTCTGACATCAATACCAGGGAAGATTCTGGAGCAGATCATTAAGCAAACAGTCTGTGAGCACCTAGAAAGGAATGCTGTGATCACCAATAGTCAGCATGGATTTCTGAAAAATAAGTCATGTCAGACTAACCTGATCTCGTTTTTTGACAGAATTACAAGACTGGTAGATGAAGGGAACGCAGTGGATGTAGTCTACCTTGATTTCAGCAAGGCATTTGACAAGGTGCCCCATGATATTCTTGTAAAGAAGCTGGTAGAATGCGGTCTTGACTATGCTACCACTCAGTGGATTTGTAACTGGCTGACTGACCGAACCCAAAGGGTGTTCATCAATGGTTCCTCTTCATCCTGGAGAAGAGTGACTAGTGGGGTGCCACAGGGTTCTGTCTTGGGCCCGGTCTTATTCAACATCTTTATCAACGACTTGGATGATGGACTCAAGGGCATCCTGATCAAATTTGCAGATGACACCAAACTGGGAGGGGTGACTAACACCCCAGAGGACAGGATCACACTTCAAAACGACCTTGACAGATTAGAGAACTGGGCCAAAACAAACAAGATGAATTTTAACAGGGAGAAATGTAAAGTATTGCACTTGGGCAAAAAAAATGAGAGGCACAAATACAAGATGGGGGACACCTGGCTTGAGAGCAGTACATGTGAAAAGGATCTAGGAGTCTTGGTTGACCACAAACTTGACATGAGCCAACAATGTGACGCGGCAGCTAAAAAAGCCAATGCAATTCTGGGCCTCATCAATAGGAGTATAGCATCTAGATCAAGGGAAGTAATAGTGCCACTGTATTCTGCTCTGGTCAGACCTCACCTGGAGTACTGTGTCCAGTTCTGGGCACCACAGTTCAAGAAGGACACTGACAAACTCGAACGTGTCCAGAGGAGGGCAACCAAAATGGTCAAAGGCCTGGAAACGATGCCTTATGAGGAACGGCTAAGGGAGCTGGGCATGTTTAGCCTGGAGAAGAGGAGGTTACGGGGTGATATGATAGCCATGTACAAATATATAAAAGGATGTCACATAGAGGAGGGAGAAAGGCTGTTTTCTGCTGCTCCAGAGAAGCGGACACGGAGCAATGGATCCAAACTACAAGAAAGAAGATTCCACCTAAACATTAGGAAGAACTTCCTGACAGTAAGAGCTGTTCGACAGTGGAATTTGCTGCCAAGGAGTGTGGTGGAGTCTCCTTCTTTGGAGGTCTTTAAGCAGAGGCTTGACAACCATATGTCAGGAGTGCTCTGATGGTGTTTCCTGCTTGGCAGGGGGTTGGACTCGATGGCCCTTGTGGTCTCTTCCAACTCTATGATTCTATGATTCTATGATTCTATGATTCATAGGTCAGAGTCAGCGTCTCCTCCGGCAAGCAGGGAGGCGGAGTCAAGCCCAGCTGACATCCCCGAAGAGGGAAGCAGCGACAGGAGCAGTTTAACAGTCAGAAGGAAAGTGGCAGGCTGGGTGCGCGCGCCAAGTTCAAATGTACAGGCGCACGGGACAGCAGAAAGCACGGATTGGGAACCAGGTCCTAAAGCTCGCCGGAGGAAGGGGGAAGACTCAGGGGATTCAGCCTCAGAAGAGTCTAGGAAGGGCAAGACCTCGGCGGGCAAGCGGACCCAGAGGAAGAGGGAGCAGAGGAAGAGGTGGAGCAAAGCTAGGGTCTTAAACTGGTGTCTGGGGGGAGGAGACTCAGACGGAGCTTCGACGGTCTAGGGTTTCAGACGTAGGGCTGCGCGCCACGGCTGTCAAACCAATAATGAACTTCAATAAAGACTTCTGTATATAAAGAGGAACTGGCATTGGTCCTTTGTGAGCTGGGACCAGGGGCAGCTCTGACAACAATCCTGTCTACTGACAGGCCCCCAGTGTGCAGCCTTTGCAGCAGCCCTATTCGGAAGGAATGAGGCATGTTCAGCGGTAGGCAAGCCGCAGGCCGTAATAACTGCTGCATGATGTAAGCACATTAATGACTGGCTAACAGGAACCCATTTTCATGTACTAGGAACAGGCCAGCCCCCAGGGGAATGAAAAGCCAAATATTTCTGGTATCCATAACTGGGCAAGGGCCCTCCTCACCTGTAACGGGAAGCCTGATTGTGGCACTCCTGCCCACTAAGTCTGTTTTAGAGTCCCAACTCTAACGACAAGCTCCAAAGCAGATAAGGAAAAGTCCTGACGCAATAAGCCTCCAGACTCTCAGCCCTGTGTTGGCTCCAACAACCATTTCCCCAACCCTCAGTGCACCAAAATGCAATGGAATACTGAAAGGAGTCTCGCCTTGATCTTTTACCAGCAGACAAGATTTAACTTGTTGCAGATACTGCATAGGTAAAATTGACCGACTTCCTGCCCACTGTCCTATGAGGTTGGAGCCTATTCCAACCTTCCAAGGCCCTGCGCATTACAAACTTTATACAAGGGTCTCTGAAAAATAAAGCTTCAGTATAACAGACATTGTAGCGGACTGAATTCTTATAGTTATAACAGCACGCCTGTCAGGGCTGCCTCAGGTCCCAGCTCACAAGAGACCAACGCCAAGTCCAGTTTAAATACAAAAACGTTTATTGAAGTTCATTGTACGCTCCACAGCCGAGGCGCGCAGCCCCACGTCTGTTACGCTTAGACCGCTGAAGTCCCCTCTGAATCAGTCCCGCCTCTACACCAGTTTAAGAGGCTTGTGCTGGTCCACCTCTTCCTGTCCTTCCTTTTCCGCAGGGTCTTTCTGCCCCCCTGGGTTCCTTCCCTCCTGCTTTCCCCTGACGCTGAGTCCCCAGACGCCTGTTCCCCCCTCCTCCGTGCTTTGGGACCAGGCTCCTCCTCCGGGCTCTCCGCATTTCCGCGCGCCTCCACATTTGAACTTGGCGCACGTTCGCTACCCCTGACCTTCCTCTTGACAGTTACACTACTCTCTGTACTACTCTCCGCCCCTTCCGGCAGGACGTCTTGCCCCGATCTCCTTCCCCTCTCTGCTTCCTGCTCTGCTTCATCTGTCACACTGGGAACTCCACCCTCTTCACTCCGTTCCGGCGGGGAAGCCGGCCCCTGATCTCCAACTCCCACTCGGGGTTTCCCTGCTGCTCCCCTGCGTCCCACCTGTGGCTCCCCTTGGCCTGACCAGGGGCGCCCCCTTTTGGGAATCCTCCGATTCACTTGAAAGACTCATGGAAACCCTCAAGTCATTGTCATCCTCCTCCTCCTCGTTCCTGGATTCTTCCCCCTCGCTCTCAGTCTCCTCCCTCATCTGTGCCTCTCTCCCTGAACCCCTGACAACGCCCAATCTGCAGCAAGTGGACCAAATACTGCAGGATCTGCTCAGAGGATGGGGGCCAGTTCATCTGAATGGCCAAGGACTGCCAGCTTAAGGCTAAGAAATCCATCCAGGCCTTCCCATAATAGCTAAAAGCAGAAGGGGAAATGGAAGCTGCTGCTCTCTGTAATTACTAATTGTTGTCAAAATGCCACAGGTGGTCTGGAAAAGTCTGGCAATAGCTGAGTGTCTGGAGCCCAGGATCCGAAGCGCTCCATTGGAAATGGGATAGAGTGTCAGTGACATCATTAGAGGATCCCGTAATCAGGAGAGCAGAAAGCACAATATTAAACCTTAAGCGGCACAGCTCAAAAGCGTGAGCGGAGGGGCAGAGACTCTGCTGGAGCGTGAGGACTGTTTTGCCAAGACGCTCGCCACTGCCTGGTTATCATACCAAAAGCAGATCCGATGTTCACTGAACTCCTCGGGCCACATGTGAACTGTTACTACAATGGGGAAATCTCAAAAGTTAGGTCACATGGTTGCCTCACCATACTGGGCTTGAGGCCATGGCTTTGCACACCAGCAGCCCCTGAAATAAAAAACCAAAGGGCAAAGATCCAGCAGCATCAGCATGAACCTGAAAAATCCCTGTGCAAGTATCCTGCCATGGCCAACTACTATTACATACATTTAGGAATTGCAACCATTGCATGAGAAAGGTAAGGGGACCTCAGGCCGCAGGTAGCCTGGCCTAGTGGGAAGGGAACGGGGCAGCCTGGGGCAACTGCTCTGCATGCAAGATTAATTAAGTGACCCAGCAAGATCGGATCTGATGAAGCATCACTTGCTACAGAGGAAGTATTACAAAATAACTTCCTTCAAGGCAGACAGCTTCTCCATAGGCAACGTTTTAGCAACGATATCCATCTGGATCCCTAAATAAAATGGGAATATGGGCAAAAGGTATTGAGGTATTGCTTGCCAGCTTCCAGCCCCCGCTTGGGCAGGGGGCATCTTGTGCTGCCATCATAATACGTAAATTTACAGGGCCGACTCTGGCCAGAACCCCTAAAAAAGTCCCGACAAAGCTGCCGCCGAGCCAGCTTCCTTTTCAGACACACACTGTGCATTGCAAAAACACACTCCGTGCAGTGCACACACACTCCATGCAATGCAACTACACTCCGTGCAATGCAACTACACACTCCGTGCAATGCAACTACACACCCCATTCAATGCAACTACACACTCCGTGCAATGCAAAAATGCACTCCGTGCAATGCAAAAACACACTCCATGCAATGCAACTACCTTCCATGCAATGCAACTACACACTCCGTGCAATGCAACTACACACTCCGTGCAATGCAACTACACACTCCGTGCAATGCAACTACACACTCCGTTCAATGCAACTAGACACTCTGTGCAATGCACACACACTCTGTGCAATGCACACACACCCTGTGCAATGCACACACACTCCATGCAATGCACCCACACTCCATGCAATGCAACAACACACTCTGTGCAATGCACACACACCCTCCATGCAATGCAACAACACACTCTGTGCAATGCACACACACCCTCCATGCAATGCACACAACCTCCGTGCAATGCAAATGCAAATCTCTCACGCAATGCAATGCAAATGCAGCCCGTGCAGCGCTGTGCCCTGCAACGCACAGAGCAAACTGCAGTGTGGGCACACAAAGGTGCTTTCTCCCGCTTGCATATTGCAAACATGGCGCCTGTTATATCCCTCGCAGTGAGGTAACCACCAAAAGGCCCTCGATACTGGACCTAAGTGTCCAGGTAGAGCAATGGGGGAGCATGCAGCTGTCCCATATAGGGACCAATCCTGCAACCTAGGCATTACCGGCACTATGCGCTGACCAGCTGAGCTATCCAGGATGATCCCTAAAGACCCAGGACAGCCTTACCCTGACCCCTGTAGAGGTCCAAGGTGATGTCTGAATCATCATCCCTGCTCCTCTTTGCCCTCCTCCTGGATTGCAGCCTTCAAAGATGCTTCCTTCTGGAAGAAGGCACCTGGGGTGTCCGCAAGTCATCCCCTGCAGGAGAGGCAAGCTCTTGAGGCATCTGCAAAAGCCCTGTCATAGTCCACAAAAACTAAACAATGTAAGGAACCGGTGAAACCAATGCTTCATGGACCACATGGGGACACTATTCAGGCCGGAAACGCTTCCAGGCCATCGAATTCTAGGGCAAAGCCCTAGGATCACCTGCTAGGCCAGGCATAAATGTTTCCAGTGAAATAGCAGAGTTGAGGTAGCCCACAGCTTGTCCAGGTACCCCTGCTTGCCCTTTTAGAGGGAAATGGGCTGAACTACCCAGCAACAGAACAGCCCAAAAGGAGCAGTTTGTTTTGTTTTGTTATAACAATGGCTAAGAGGGGGATATGAACCCTGTCTCCAAGATCCTAGTCCTACACTTTTTTAAAAAAAATAAAATATTTTTATTGCATTTTTTAAGAAAAGAAAATCACCAAACATATAACAAACAAAGAGAATATAGAAAAGAAAAATAGAAAATCACAGCCTTTCATACATTTTTTCATAACCCTCTGGACTTCCTCATGTCTCCTTTTCCTGCGTTCTCAGAAAAAAAAGTTATGTTCCGCAATTTATTACCTTATTTCAGAT